>JAMXBB010000012.1:66314403-66326050 GCA_024138015.1 Lumnitzera littorea | reverse complement strand
TATATCTATACATATTTATTAACTTATTTTATGTATGAACTTATTTTGAATTTAATTATATACTATATGTTATACGTATAAGTATAATATGGATGTATTTATATTTTATATACACATACCTACTTTTATACATGTACACATATACATATAGATAATATAAAATACTATGTTTATATATATACATACATACCTTCACGTCAACTATACATACCTATTATACATAAAAAAAATACTTACTTGAATACATAAATATAAAAATACCTAATACATGTATATATATAATATACCAAATACTAATTATTCATACATATATAATACATACATATATACATAGATATATTTTCGTGTACACGCATATATATATATATATATATCTAGCAATATTTAATTAGTGAAAATACTAAATACTTAGTACATGTATTCTTAGTTATACTTACGTATATATATACATATATCGTATCTTCTACATAATAATGTATGTATACATGTCCACATACATATGTTTATACACACATAAAAGAGATATACATATATATTAATTTATCTACACATGCATCTATACATGTACATGTAATGAAACATATAACAAAATACTTAGTATATACATGCACATACCATATAATATACATATATATAACTAAAATAAATAGACTTACTTAAATATGGTGGTAATATCCTTAATTTTTTTCTTCTTTTTCTCCTTCTTCTTCTTTTTCTTATTATTCTTAAACTTTGTTTTGCTTTTGTTTTGTTTTACTTTGCTTTTCTTTTCTTTGGTTTTTTTCCACTTATATTTTTGGTTTGATTTTTCTAGATTTTTGGGATGTGAAGTCCATCTAATTTTGAAGCAAATAAAATAAATAAAAAATAAAGAAGCTTATCCTCTTAATTTAGGCATTAATTAAGATAAGACATATACTTTATTATTTTGTCCTTTATCCCTTTAATTTGTGACACTTGGACATTATATTTATGCACATGGGCTGTTGTAATTTGCAACTCCATTCACATGGGAAAAACGAAGAAAATAAAAAAGGAAAAGAAAAGAAGAAAAAGAAAGGAAAGAAAATAGAAGAAAAAGGAAAATAGAAGTAATTATATGTAATTTTTCTAAATATAAAAATCATAAAAATAATAATTATAAATTAATTTTGGAATTTTATGAAAATTTATCAATTTAATTGGTACCCGTTACAATTATAACTTTTACAAGCTATTCTAACGATTTCGTTAAAAATTTTACGCAATTACGCGATTTAGTCGATAATTGCAATCGACTATGATTATTTCACTATTGAGTTACCTTTAATTATTTTATAAGCTCAAAGTTATAGTTTTAAGATTTTGATCAAGTTCAGGTTCGATTTAGGATAATTGTGCATAAATCGGATTTAGGGTTTTTGGTACGTGATTTAGGAGGTTTTGATCAATTTTTAGGGTTTTTATTATCGATGTTATATTCGATTTATTAAATTTCATAAACTTTTATCGTTACTAGCTTTATCGACTCATGACATAATTTAGGACACTCGAACTTAAATTAGGATTCAAACTATCAATTTTTTAAGGTTTACAAAATGAGACTTTGCTACTAGGCAAGAGCATATATAACACGTAAGGATCTAACAGTTAGGTCAATAGGGGATCAATTCGATAAAGGGATCCCCATCCTGGCTTTGGTTTTGAGCTAGTATTCTTCATGTGAGTTCTTAGAGTCCTCTAGGTCAACTACGAGTGATTGGTCTAAGGGCTTCATTCCTATCACATCCTGTCCTTCTTGGCCTTATCAAGCAAGGTGATCGCATCCACAATAGCTTATTCCCGAGCTATAAGAAAAAGTAAAAAAAAAAAAGGGTTCAATTGAAGATCAATAAACCTTATTGAGTTCTAGTTCTCCCATTAAAGTCTTTCTCCTTAAGTGTAGCAAATTAAGTAGCACCCTCGTACAATGACCAATCAAAGCAATGTAATGAGCAATAACAAAGGACATATGGCATGAGCAAGAATGTCACACCCTAAGTTGAATTTATTCACAATGATAGCTACGTTCTAAGCCTAGTATTGTCTCATCCACCATTAGTCCAATAGCAACCAACAGCCTCAAAATCGTACTGGCCAAGATTGTCCTTAAGCATAGTCTACATAGGTTTCATCCACCATATGTAAGAGTCAAAGCCATACTCTAACTTGATTACTACATAGCATTCTTTCCAATCATAGACCTTGGAAGAAAACCCCTCAAAGAGCTTTTAACCTAGATTAGCTAATAGATAAATCTACTCTTCCTTGATCTTCATGTTTATAAAATGGTAGCACATTCACAGCATCGGCTTAAATACACACTAGTTGCACAATACCTTAAAGGCCACCAAACACTTAATAAAGTTTAATGTTAGCTAAGAAAGGCCTAAATGATTGTATGCAAAGAATTTTATTAAGAAATTTGATAATGGAAGCCAAAACCATACTCAACTTGCATGTAGTACAAACAAAAGCTTTTATCCCCGTAAACTAAGGGAGCTCAGTCTCACTCACTGAGACAAACCACTACCTAATTCAGAGGACACAATGCATTGCTAATAATACAAAACTCCTTGTTGGAGATGGTGCTTTTGATGTCACTAAGACCTTCACTCTCCTCGACTTTTGAATAGGGCACTTCAATTGCCTTACCCCCTCTCAATTACCATCATTCTCATTAGTCTATCCAACATAGTTAATGCTTAGGGGCCTAAAGCCTTCCCTTTCTACTATTGTACAACTACCGTTACCACTATCATTGCCACCTCCTGCCACCATCTGAGGGGAGTGGAAGCACCCACTCCATCGAGATAAAACTATTGATCTCATGATAGTTGATACAAAACACATGCACTCACACATAAACAAAATGTCAGCCTTAGAAAAGAGCTTACCTTAGCATAAATGATACCTTTAGAGACAACTATTGAAGAAAGGATAAGTATGGGTCTTAGATGGAAAGAATTGTTAAAAGAAAATAAAAGTAAGAAAACCTATGAGTGGCTTGTAGATGTAATCACTGTTGAAGCACTCAACAGTCTACAACTTGCTAGATGTGACTCGCTAGTCCCAATTATAGGGTCATTCACCACATAACCTTGCTTAAGGGTTGATATGAGCTTTAAGGATATGTTCCCAATAATGAAGAAGGGGAAAAACTTGAAAATCACATTAATTGATGGAAAATTTTGATTACAACATATAAAAGGGTATTTATACTTCGTCATCCTATGGTTGCTTTACATGTGACATTTACTAAAAAAGGAAACTTTCTACACAAACATAATTACAAAAGTATAAGGACAAATGTGTAATCTTTCTAGAAAGAAAAGCTTCACATGTCATGGGGTGCGTCCGAAAAAGGTTGGACATGTGTCGTGGGAGGAAAGGCTAGTGGTCTTATAAAATAATGGCTTCTTCAAATTTTGGATGACGTCGGCATAATCAACTCACTTTATAAGCTTGAAAATGGGAGTTCAAAAGTCAGGGATTAAAATTAGAGGGCATCCCTTAAAATAGGTTAAAGAGTCTGATTTTGGAGCTATAGTTAGCTTGGGCTAGCCTAGCACCACTATAATGGTACACTAGACAGCTTTAGAGTTCAGCAGATCAAATAGGTCAGCTCCTTCAATGAGACCGATACTCATGATATTTGGTTCGTTATTAAGAATCTTGTAAGCTATGTTAACCAATCCTCTTGCTCTTAATCGAGTGAAGGGGTCCAAATGAGAAATTCGTATCATTCTCTCCAAGTTGTTTGGGATTTAGGATCAAATTCTCAAAGTGCTCTATAGGATTGCCTTCCTCAGATGCAATGGACTTAGATCGGTAATGTTAAAGACAATAGAAACTCCATACTCTTCTAGGAGCTCAAGTTTGTAAGTATTGTTGTTAATCCTCTAAAATACTCGAAAAGGCCCTTTAGCTAGAGTTGAGACTTTGTTCTTCCTTTTGTTGGGAAACCTCTCCTTACTAAGATGTAGACATATAAGTTCTCTTGGTTGGAACAACTTTCTTCCTCTTCGGTCTTTGTTTCCTTTAGCTAATTTTTTGGTAGCTCGAGCAATTGCTTAGTGACTCTTAAGAGATCTTTTGTAGGGTCTAAGCTTGGTCTTCAACTTCTTAGTCTCATTACTCAACTTAACTTGGTGTTTAATCAAGAGGTAGCACAGGATTGAACCCATAGATAACCTTAAATGGGGTTTTGCCAATTATATCGTAGACAAATTTGTTACAGGCAAATTCAAGGCATATGTACCAAAGAGCTTGTTTTCTTCCAACTATAACTCGAAGAAGAGATCCTAACGTTAGATTGACAACCTATGTTTAACCATTAGTTTGCAGATGGCATGACGTGTTAAAAAGCAACTTAGTCTTTGTTCGAAACCATAAGGTCTTCCAAAATTGACTTAGAAATTTAGAATCTCCATCAAATACATTACTCCTTAGTATTTCGTATAGCTTCACAACCTTCTGCAAAAATAGAAAAGAAATAGCTAAAGTGTTATTAATCTTGTTGCAAGGCACAAAATGTGCCATTTTTCTAAACTTATTGACTACAACCATCACAAAATCCTTCCCATGCACTATTCTTGGCAAACCAAGAGCAAAATCGATGCTAGAGTCCATCCATAGTTTGGTCAACATAAGTAGTGACATAACCTTCCTTTGCTTAACCTAGCTCCTAGCATATTCTACACCTTTCAACATTCTTAGCAAATAGAATCTAGACTTTAATAACTCATACGTCCTCTATAATCTAAAATGTCCTCATAGTCTTCGACTATGCACTTCTTGATAAATAACTCTTGTATTAAACAAATTGGTACATACAGTTTTCCATCTTGGAAAAGGTATCCATCCTCCATAAAATAGTCATCCAATGTCTTTCCCTCATCACATACAACATAAATTGGTCCCAAAGGTGGATCTTAAGAATGCTACTCTTTGTTGCTCATTGTTGAGTTAAAGATTCCATTTCCCTCTTTTCTTAACCTAATTGATACAAAGCCTAGCTTGCTCAATAGAAACCTCTCAACCAAGCTAAGAAATGGTTTTAATTTAAAAAACAAACTTTTTGAAGAAAGAGTCATCACCCAACCGAAGTCGAGAAAAGAGTGAAATTAGGGTTTATGGGCAGGTAGACCTTAATTTCAACTACTAGTCCATAAGTTTTGTAAAAGAAAAAAAAAATTAGAAAAATGGAAACCAAAGAAAAATATCATCAGATGCTATCTTATTAAAACCCAAAAGTTTACATAAAAAAGTCCGTAAAATAATTAAGTGGCCCTTTAATTTTATTTTCAAGAAAAATGGACTTTTTTTATTTTAGTTGAAAAATGAAAAGAATTTGGAAAAAGGGAAAAAAAATAAATTTTTATTTATTTTAGGTTCCCAAAGTGCCTACGTACTCACGAAATAAGATCAAGCCTGTATAGTTCTTAATTAATAAAATTATAGTCAACCTTTTCACTTTAATTTCATTAAATATTATTAATTTGGAAAAAAATGGATTTTTTGGTCCACAATTTTAAAGTAGTCCTTAATTTTCCAAAAGGCCAACTAATTATTTTTTATTCATGAAAACCCACTTTTCTTCGTGTGAAAATAAATTTATTAAAAAAAGAAAATAAGAACTATTTATTTTACAAAGGAACGATTATTCATGCAAAGTATATTATTAGATACAAAGAGAACAATATAATAAGGCAAATCATGTAACCAAATTTATTCAATTCAAAAACAAACTTATTTTAATTCATGACAAAAGACACTAAATTATTTATTACCTAACATAATAATTATATTAACAAAGCTTAATCATGCCAATTATTCATTAAAGCCTAAACACAAAAATTAATTTTTTTATTAAAGTCTTATCATGCAAACATACAAGTCATTTTAACACATTAACTAAATATCAATAAATATAATATAAAGTAAATGAAAATTAATTAACATATCAACATTAAATATCATAAAAAAAAAAACATATTTTTTGACTGAAATCATAACCACAAAAGATCAAAATATATTTTACATTTTTTTATTTTTATTTTTCTATTATTTTGAATCAACAAGCGACACAACATATAAAGGGAAGAAAACTTACCTCGCACATTATCTAAATCTTAGCTAGTTCTGGTTTGGTTCTTAGGACAAGGTCAATGGCTTTAGACTCCTGAGATACCAATCTTCAAAATCCCTAAAAAACCCAAGTTTATCTCCTCCAATTTCTCTAGAAATTTCAACCTTGATATAAACAAACCTTACAATTTCCTGCAAAACTTCAAAATTAAATTAAATCAACTCAACACAAAATTGAATGGAACCATCTACAGGGCTATTTTCTAGGATAAATGTAGAATGTTCCACTATTTCATTTAGGATCAATTTTCTCTAAAATGAGAGAAATCGAAGAGAGAGAGTAGATTAAGCATCAAGAATACCTAGAAAGAAAAACTATCAATTGCATGTAATGTGATGATTTTCATTACTTTGGAATTGAATGAATGAGTACTAAGGATCTCTATTTATAGTTTACAATCAGAATTACCACCTAAGGAACTTCTAGTTTGGAGAAAGATTGAATCTTTGTGACAATGGAAAGTTTTGTAATGCATCTCATTTTTTTTACATTTTTTACCATAATTGAACATGATTTTGCATAAATTAATGAAAAATAAAGGTGCACAAGTATAATAGAAGATGTCCTTGCATGTGTTGGGGTGATTTCATTAAGGAAAAATGTAAAGATATCTTCCAATTTCTCCAAACAAAAGTCAAATGCAAATTATACATATGTTAAGTTACTTGATTTTCATTTTTATATTTAACAAAATTCCATCTTTGAAATTTTAAAAAATGGACATTTCCTAATAAAAAAATTCATAATATTTCCATTACCTATTTTTTAAGAATTTTTCATGATAAAAAACGTAAAGAAATCAAGTAGAAAAATAATAGAAACAAGTAGCAAAAGCTACCATTTTTTGTTCACTATTTCTAGAGATTTCTTCAAATTACATGTACGGAAGAAAAGTTGGAGGGTTTGACTTAGTCAAAAGGTAGTGCCACGTAGCTCCTAAAGATTGGGAAACATAGCACCATGTGGTGCCTCATCACATGCTACATGGCAGTCAAATGATGGTTGTCACATAGCACGTTAGAGATGTAATATGCGGCATCCTTTTATGCTTCCATGTATCAATTATTTCCTTTTTTCTTTTCTTTTCTTTTTTCCTTTCTCTTTGCTTTTGCTTTTCTTCCTATTGGTTTCTCTTATTCATTTTTTTTTATTATTTAAAAAAAAAAAAAAACTCTTTAAATGAAATCTAATTAACTATTTGAATTCTAGAAAATCTCGCTACACTCTTCAAGAAAATACAGAATCTATTGAACATATGTTTAAAATATTCTCAAATTTTTTTCCAATTTGGCCAAATAAAGAATTTAGTTATTACTCGCATTCAACTTTTATTCAAAATTTCAAATGACAATAAAATAATCATTTTAACTCCGATTGAGGTGTAGTTTAAAGCTTTAATCTCCTTAAAAAATGAATTTTCAAAATAAATTAGCTAAATCGACCTAGCAAAACTGAATTTCAATAAATGTCCATTTTTATCCAAGATTCCTAATTCATCATAATGTGTTTGTCGATCTTAACTCCGAAAGCCTTTTTGAACTCAAAAAATTACTTTTATTCTCAACTAACCTAAATGGACAATCGTACAACACTTTTTATGATTTTTCTTTTCTTTCATTTTTTTTCTATTTTTGGGTTTTCTTTTTCTTCTCATTTTTTATTTTTTCCAATTTTTTATTTCTTTTCACGATTTTTTTTTTCATTTTTATGTAATTTTCTTTTTTTTCAAATTTTTAAGTATTTTTCACATTTTTCGATTTTTTTGGTATTTTCTATATTTCTGTCCTTTTTTTGAAAAAGTAAGGGATTCTAAACTAAAGATAGATTTAGAGAGGGAAAAAATGAGATGTTTATTGCTACTCCTCTTTGTAATAAAGTATGAAAGTTTAGTAAAAACTTTGCTACAAAAACAAAAATAAACTACCCATTTTTGCCCTTAATTGGTTGAGATGTCAGCCTACCGACAAGCCTAAGCTTAATAGGTCTAGGCTTAAGAAGGTGCTAACTTACTAACGAGTCTAGGCTTAAGATGGTGATTAGTAATGATCCAAAACTTCATTGAAAGGATGGTTAGTGCCTTAATAGGCCGGTGATCCAAAATTTTTTAATGAGGTAGATGAGGCTTTACCAAGTCGGTAGTCCTAAAAATTTTCAAAAGGTAAACAGTACTCCACTATGCCAACAATCATGAAATTTTCAAAAGTGTGAGTCGCGTTCCACCGAGCTAACAATCTTAAAATTTTCAAAAGCGTAGACAATACTTTATTAAGCCAACAGCCTTGGAAAAGAGTGCTTATCTTGAATGAGTTTTCTTGGAAGCTATTTTATATAGGCATAAAAGGAGGAATTGTTTGAGAGAAGCAAGAATGAAAGGTTTTAAACTTACAAAGTTTTCCTTCTTTTCTTTTTCTAAAAATATTTAAGAAATAATTTTTTTTATTAATATTGTTAATAAGTTATAGGGCCTTGTGAGTTTTGAAGATTGTTGATAAGCAATAGCTTAGCCTACTGCCTAGTAGTTATTTGTCCTTTTGCATCCATTAGCTGAAGTTTTGGCTTGACCTCTAAAGTTATCTGTCATTGTGTTTTTAAATTTTCCAAAGCTTTACCAAGGCTTCTTTTGATGAGATTCTTCTATGCGTTACTCTTGTTGAGTTTTAGAAGCTATGGACCTTCATCTTCAAATTAGGAAAATGGCCTATGTTTACCCTAGGGAATACTGCTCATTAGATTGGACTCTTCAAAGCTTCTCATCTTGGATTAGGTATCTCATTCATTGATTAATCTAATGTGAGAGGGTTTCCTCACTCTCTCAGTTCAAATTTCGCTCTTGACTCTATATTCCAAAAATTATAATTCATCTTGTAAGTAATACGCCTTAATTAATCAATTAGGTCTTTTTTTGACTTGTAATTCAATATAGGCTTTTGGTTAGTGGTTTCAAAAGAGATTGACAAATGGGCATATTTTGAAAAAATTAATTGGACTCTATAATGGGCTTGCCCTAGTTTCATGAGTAATCTTTAGCCTAAGATAATCCAATCCCTTAATCAAAAAAGCCACTTGAGGGTAGTGTTATGGGAGGGCCCATAGTTTGAGAATGACAAGGCCCTTAAGCTCTAAGATATAAGTTTTGTTTTTAAGTTTTGGCCTTGACTCTTGATGTACTTGAGCTTCTTTGGGCTTATCTCTTTTTCTTTCCTATTGCTTTTTTTTTTTCTTTGAGGAATATATCATTGATGCCCCATTTTCTTTTGTAGACATCCTATCTTTACCCTTTTTTATTATTTTATTTCATTTTTCCAAAATTTTTAGAATAGGATAAAAAGTCCTAAATTAAGAAAAATACAAAAAATAATAGAAAAATAAGGAAAAAAAAAACCTAAAAAATAAGAAATTTAGAATATAATGAGAAATTAGGAAAAATACAAAAAAATATAAAATTTAAGAAAATTCAAAAAAATTAGAAAAATATAAAAAAATAGAAAATTTAAGGAAGTTACAAAAAAAAAAGAATAATAATAGGAAATTCAAAATATCTACTTTGTTTTATTTTTATTTTATTTATTTATTTATTTATTATATAAATAAATAAATAAATTTAAAGAGAGAGAGAGAGAGAGATAAGTAAATCAGACTAGGTTTTTAAAAAATCCTAGTCCATTTGTTAAAAGTCAAGTAAAGCCCAAGGCCTTGCATGCAGCAGGCGAGCAAGGGCACACTTAGCGTACCCCATTTCTTTTTCAATTGCGCGCATGTAGGGGCGTGTGGCACGTGACCTCTGCCCCCTTCAATTCTTCTTCCTCCTCAAATTTTCCTCCCCTAATTCCAATTTTCATCCTTCCTTGGTCAGGCCATTTTGAACAATTTTATTACACGATTTTACAGAGTTAATAGTCAAATCGTGTAATATGCATGGTCTATTTTTGAATTCACCTCAAAACCTATCTAAATTTAGTTGTTTATCCAATTAAAATTGAGCCCAAAAATAGAAAAAAATTCATTTTTCAGGATAAAACCCATTAATGAATTTCAACAATTTAATCCAGTTTTCCTAACTTTCCTAGCTTAAGCCTTATACTTATAGTATAAATAAGGGTTTGTTCTTCATTTTCAAAACACATTAGCATAAGAATCTCTCTAAGGAGCACCACACTACACTTTATCTCTCCAACACAATTCCTCTTTTTCTTTACGATAACATCCTCTACGACGGTTTTTGACAAAAACTACCACCACCATCGAATTTCTCACACCTAAAAACCTTAGATTCAACACTCCAATCCAACCAAAGCCAATTGGAGCTGATCGAAGCCACCTTAAGCCGACTAGAACCAACCTAAGCCGACCAAGTCGACCTAAGCCGACCTAAAGCCAACTTGAGTCAACTTAGTTTGCTTTTTTTAATTATTTTATTTATTTTACTTTTTGTTTAATGTATTACTCATGTATTTGTAATAATTAAAAAAAAAAAAAGAAGAAGAGAAGAGCTCAAGTCTATCATGAAATAAAAATAATGATAAATGACAATAAAAATAAGCTAAAAATAGGTTAGTGAAATTAAAAAAAAAAAAACCATTTTTACCACTTAGAAAATTTTTTATTTTTGCTAAAAATAAAATAAATCCACTTTTATTTCAAAATTAAGGCATTTTAGGATTTTCCAAAAATAAAATTCCCAATATAAGACCTTTTTTGGAAATTTCCTCAAATAAAAAATCAAATTGGGTTAAAAACGTAAATCGTACGTATTTTCAAAATTAAAACAAACCCAACACACTAAAATTTTACAAAAAGAACTAAATACATCTAATCCCAAATAGTAGGTACATAGATACCTACAGGGCAACAATAAAAAATGAAAAAAAAAAACCTTTTTTTTCCATTTTTAGTTAAATTATTTAATTCAATTCGTTAACTAATAATCTAATTTCGCGTTATAGAGTAGTTTTTTGAAAGGTGATTTTTTATGATTAAGATTGAAATTAGAAAGTTAATGGTACTCGTAAGGGTTGAAAAATCCTAACTCCCGGACCCATTTCTCTGGCTTCTAAAACCGTTTACAAAGTTAGTTTAATCAAGAAGATCGGTAGCTAAATTATAACCAATCCATCCCATTGGTTATAATTTAACTTATTTACCCGGCTCTAGTTGAGTAACGACTCCAAAAAACATTTTCAAAATATAAAAGAACTGGTTTCTTTAAACTCTAGTCGAGAATCAGTATTAAACAAGTAAGATTTAATATTCATCAGTTTAAGAAAGACTAATTTATAAAAACCAGGAGGAAAAAACTATGTTTGACAACTTGGCGACTCTATTGGAACTATTAAGAAGGTTAGCCATTCAACTTTCCAAAATTAAAATTAATCACTAAAAATCACCTTAATAAGTGTAATTTATTTGCTTATTCATTTGTTATTATTTGTACCATAACTGTACTAGCATTTCTGCAGATTTAATTATTCAACTGCTTGG